>OU015463.1:34204916-34247416 GCA_907164805.1 Brachyptera putata
TGTTGTTATGAGGTACCATTTCAGTATTGACCTGAACGACAGAAGGAAACCACGAAAAACCCCTGTCAGGATATTCGACCATGGTGGGAATCGAGCCCCGGTCTCCTGAATGACAGTTCAGTGTAATAACCACTGGGCCACTCGTCTCTCTTTACAGATTAAAGTGGTAATTACGATAACCATGCAATCAATGGACGCACACATTTATATCATATATATATATATATATATATATATATATATATATATATATATATATATATATTGAAATTCAATCCAAATACAAAAATACATCATAAATATTTTCCAACCCAAGTAGTGGATACACACACACACACATATATATATATATATATATATATATATATATATATATATATATATATATATATTTATATATATATACAGTACAACCTCGATAGTACGACGTTCAGGGGCGACAGTTAAATCGTCGTATTATCGCGATCGTCGTTATAAATGAAATTTATCCCTTTTTTTGAATTATAGGAAGATGAAGGATTTAGGAAAATTAATTACAATAAGATACTGTATTGTCGTCAACAATTGACACTTATGTTGTAGTCAGTACAGTTATAAATATAACAATGATTATTATTATGTATTAGGTTTGTCGGCGGGTAGGATTTTTCCTACCCGCGGGCTGGAGAGAGGAGAGCGCGGGAGGCGAGTCGTGAGCTTAAGCTTGACTGCATCTTTGCAACGAAGTGTACATATTATTATTGCTTGTTACTTTTTGCAATTAATTCGTCGTAGTAATTGCATTTTTGAAACTGTGGGGACCATTTCAATTCAATCGTCGTATTATCGCGATCGTCGTTATAATGAGCGTCGTACTAACAAAATAAAATAACATTGAGTCTTATGGGGATTGGCCGGGACTATCTCAAAACGACGTTCTATCGCGATCGTCGTTGTATCGAGCGTCGTACTATCAAGGTTGTACTGTATATATATATATATATATATATATATATATATATATATATATATATATATATATATGTTTGCGTAGATTCTCGTGGCCAATATTATATGGTAAACTAATTTCTACGGTGAAACCACGTACTTGAGTATTAGCGTCTCGACGTTTCGACGGAGTTTTATCCGCCATCTTCAGGAGTCTTGATCGGTGAGAGTTCAGCTGAACTCTCACCGATCAAGACTCCTGAAGATGGCGGATAAAACTCCGTCGAAACGTCGAGACGCTAATACTCAAGTACGTGGTTTCACCGTAGAAATTAGTTTACCATATATATATATATATATATACATATATATATATATATATATATATATATATATATATATACATATATACATATACATACATATACATATACATATGTGAGTGTGTGTGTGTGTGTGTTTGTAATGTATATAGTCTGGGTTATGTGTAATTCCACTGATTTATGATCAGACATTCAACAAAATGGTTGTTATTTAAACTTGAAGATGTGACATTCAGCCTTGTATGAGTTCAAAAGTTCCAAACAGTTACAAGAGTGAAATAACAAAAAGAAGAGATAGAGAGAGAGAGAGAGAGAGAGAGAGAGAGAGAGAGAGAGAAAAAGAGAGAGAGAGAGAGAGAGAGAGAGAGAGGAAAGAGAGAGAGAGAGAGAGAGAGAGAGAGAGAGAGAGAGAGAGGTATAACCATGCACCTTCTTTTTTCTCCGTGGTATAACGTATATATGGTTTGTGATCGGTCGACATGAACCTCTGCATACTATGCGAGGCCATGCTATGCTATGCTATTCGTTCCCAGCGCAGTTTAAGGTGGCATCTACACCCATTAAAATGACCGATTTCTCCACTTCTTTTTTGTTTTTTCACTATTTTTCTCTCGACTCGGGTTCTCTTGTTTCTTGACCATTTCCCAGACTTTATAGGCCTATATCTACAACAGTCAGTGTCATAAAAATTCCAATGTATATCTCAACTATGGTTACTATTTCGCGGTTTCAAGCTACTTTGCATTTATGTCAAAACTTGTTTTTCCATACGTTTAAGAATTTTTAAGACATGATAATAGCCATCACGAAACCATGCATGAAGCCAGCTATTGACATTGTTGACTCACAAACAGAGTTATCATTTCAACGTGGATACTTTTTGTTAGAAAAGACAATACATTTTTCCTGTCTTAGAGTCTAATCATTGACTAAAGACACCTCTTCAGCAGTCAATGCTCTAATGATCAATGTCGTTTCACCACGTGGTAGTTTTTTTATGATTTTTCAAACAACAATTACACTGTCCGTAATGAAGAAGGCAAATAATTGAATAAGTGATAATGATGGTTATTACTTTTTCAGAATATTCATTCGAGTGCAAAATATAGATCCATATTGACTTCATAGAAAAATATACGGCATATCGGACAGAACCTATAGAAGACTTCGAAATCGTGGTTCGAGTGAACACCCTTTTTTCATTGTTGATAATCACCAATAGATATCACCAATATATTTTTTAAAATCGTACCAATTATCTCTACTTTTTAACAGGGATTTCCCCCCCCCCCCTCCTCTCATGAGGTGGGTCTAGAGTATAGAGTATTATGAGTCTAAAGTAGGCTTACAACAAAAATATGTCTATAGGTAGATGCCACTTCAACATCAACCGCACATGATCGGCACATGTAGCTCAGTTGCTGTTGCTAACGCGCTTACTCCATGTGACCCGGGAGGAGAGAGGCATATTGAACCTAGGTTCGATACCGCCACGATTCTTACAGGGGTTTTGCGTGGTTTACTTCTGTATAGTGATAGTCTATAAGCTAATGCCGGAAGTATGGAAAATTAAAGATATACCGGTATAACTTTGTGTACATAATAATATACCGGGATAAGATTATTGTGGATTGGTTCAACATACAAATATACCGGTAGAATATTATGTATCCACTATCCAGTATATGTATATGTTTATAATCTTATCCCTTTACAGGAGACGAATGTTTTCTTAGGTAATGGGAAGGAGGGAAACGAAGCAGTCGTGGCCTATTGTAGAAATCATGCCGGTATGATTTCTACAATAGGCCACGACTGCTTCGTTTCCACTATCCTTCCCATTACCTAAGAAAACATTCGTCTCATTATACCATCATCTCATTTATCTTTCATCCGACACTATGGCCTATGGGCCTATAGTCCATCGCGCTCCTGGCTTAGTAGGCCTATGTGTACTGTATCAATATTCCAGCTATATTTTTCGTATACTCATATTTTTTAATTATCAACATAAAAAAAAATGATATTTCAAAAACTATATCATGAGAGTTCACGGTATGCAATATATTGTTTGGCAGACGACTGCGACCCCTAGTAAATATTGTATGTATGGGCCACACTCATCTATTTTATTGTGATGTGGAAACTTGACTTTGAAATTTTGTTCAAAATAGACTGTATATGTAGATGTTTCACCTCGCCCCCTACTGCTCAGTCAAAGCTGCACAAGAACTTGAATCAATTTTAGCGGGAATGGGATAGAGTCCCGCATAACTATGGTACTCCTTTTAGTAAATAAACGGTAGGCCTATTCATCTATCACCCGCTCATTTCTTATACCCCCGAATAATGGATCACCAAACAAATAAAAACATCCAATAATAATCAAACTCAAATTTGACTTAATCTGTATGACTTTTTAAAAATAGTCTATATAAAATAAGGGTATGCCTTTATGAGAAGAGAAAAATGTACCCACCCTTCTGAAATTCTTTTCAGAGAGGTTTCCCAGTTTAGACACATATGATAGGTCTATCAAAAACACGATTGAAGGCTTGAAAAAGTCCTAAAGAGCGAAGAGGCTTTCGCGTCGAATTCAACCGCTCCTTATAATCAGCGATCTCAAGTTCAGTGCACGTTGTTATATTTATTGAAATTCTGCGTCGGTGGAAACCTAGTTTTTTTCTATAGTGATAAAAAAAATATATATATATTTTTTTAAAACTGGTCTTAAGAGTCATAACGGCCTGAACGTCCAAGAAGTTTAATGATCACATTATTCCTCATGCCTATAGGTTAAAGTAGAAAAGAGTAGACCCTACACAATCGTTACACGTATCGTAATGTAACGTATCGTTACACCTTGGGTGAATCTAAGCCTTCTATAGGGCTAGCCCCAGGAAGTGTCGTCACTCTGAGTATAGCTATGGCATAAGAATAGCTATGGCATAAGAGTAATATCTCGGTAGCTCAGTGGGAAAGCAGCTGACTGGCAATTAGAAGGTCCCGGGTTTGAGTCCCGGTGGAGAAGTATTTTTTATGACATGGCTAAAACATCGCACATATCTCAAAATTGGCGCGTATATCCAAGAAGTTCAATGATCACACATAGGCCGATATAAATATATATATATATATATATATATATATATATATATATATATATATATATATATATATATATATATATATATATATATATATATAGGCCTATATGATGTATGCCCATAGGTCTACATCTCTCTCTCTATATGTATATATAGATATATAGACCTATATTATAGTTCTCTTTATTGTGCATGAAACCGACGTATGAAATTATATAGATAGGCCTACATCGAACATTTTTTTTTCCGATGTTAAAATGGATGCATAGTCTTTCCCTCGTCCACTCAACCCCTCCTATATAGCACCGTATAACGTCACGAGTCATGCGGCGTCGCTGTGTAGGCCTACATTACTCTTTTCTTCGCGTGTTTACCCTCTTGAAGCGCATACGATGTACTGTATTACACGCGGTATCATTATTTACAAGCTTTATGACTACACCGGTGGTGCCACATGCATGTTGTACCGAGTACAACGAGCAGTGATGACACTGCAAAAGCACTTACTGCCTTCACACTTCTAGCGAAACTTCTTATCTTATGACGAGACACGTATAAAAGAAATGCAAAATACGGTCATGAGTAATCATTGCAGTCATATATAGGCCCATATATATATATATATATATATATATATATATATATATATTTAGGCTATATAGACCTATTGGCCCTATATATATTTTATCTATAACTTATATGTGTGGGCCAAATATATACAAATAACCTCCTCTATTTATCCCCTTACGATTACATCTCTGTCGAAAATGGCGTTATTTATACGTGACAATCGCGTGTGTATCGCTGACGCATACAGTGCACCCCCCTTCGTTAAGCTTTTATAGCGGGGTATCCTTTGTCCAATACGCGCCTATGGGTGCTTGTTAATTTATTCCTGTGTTCGTTGGGTGTCTGGTTGTATACACCCTTTTGTATCACATGCATGCTGTCTAGAAGCAATTGGACAGATTTTTAGAATAGGTTGCATCGAAGCTGTGCGAACTTGATGGTATATTTTTTGGGGGAATTTCAGTCTTAGCCGCCCCGGTGGGTAAGTCAACTATCGCTAGCGGTAGTAACTGAAGTCACCGTTGGGCGTGGGTTCGAGTCCCGCACAAGGCATGGGTTTTTGTAAACGTCCTTTCACCTATCATCACTTCATCGTTTCATTATCATCCGCTCATTCGTACCCCCGTATAACCTAGCTGTTGGTGGGGTCGTTAAGCAACATTAAAAAAAAAAAAAAAAAAAAATCAGTCTTAATAATCTGTCATCAGATTGAATTTCCTATATAGATGGGCTCATCTACAAGTAGGCCTATAACATTTTCTGTTTCTCAAGCTTACTCTGAGTAGAAGCCTGTAAAATAAATACGGATCCATGTAGGCCTACAAGTAGGCCTAGGGCCTATAGGCCTAATCAACGCCGAGCTATTTCCCATGGGAATCATGACGTAGCCCTACAAGCTTGTAAATAAATTTGATTATTTCTTACATTTAGGCCCTATGCATTCTACCTGCACAAAGCACATCCATTATTAATTACTCGTGATTAAAATATATAGTAGACTGATTGCTGATTACTGATAAAGTAACCAAATCCACAAACTATAGATTAAAAGAAATTGTTTTTCAATGTCTATGTAAATATATAGGCCTAATGGTAAGAGTTAATCAAACAGTATATAACGTAGTATAACGTAAGACCTATAACAGTTTACCGTAATAGTAGGCTATAATGTAAGACCTATAATCTGTACCAGTTTATAGACCGCCGAGTTTTGGAGCTCGTTTACATCATACGGGGTCTTCAGTTGCTGGAACGATGTGAGACGGCGACGGCCCAGAACTTATAGTTTAACGACTGAGGAAATTCACGAAAAACCTCAGTCATGATGGTCGACCATGGCGGGAGTCGAGAAGTTTGGTCTCCTGAATATCGGTCCAGCGCACTAGCGCCACTGGTCCAACCGTCCAGTGCTCCGTATAATGTATAGGCCTAATGCCGAAAGCTAAACTGTAAGATTTAAATGAAGGAGAAAACTTAAATCTTGAATAAGCGTATGCTCATAGTATATCCGTCGGGAAGCGTTGGTCCTACTTATTAAATATCCTTCTTTACGATATTGTAATGTTTAATGTTTACTTTAATCTGCAGTGTGTGAGTCCTACAAGGGCTTATGAACAGGTAGACTCTACAAATTCATATTTTCAATTTTTAGTATAATGCCCTCAAGTACGCATTATATAGTTAAAGTTCCGTTACCTAATTCAAAAACTATCTAATGAGACGCAAATTAAGATCTATGTCTATAACAGAACATAATTTCATCGTAGTAATTAGAGGTTGTTTGTCCATTAACTACATACGTGACTATCTTCTCACGTAGCCTACTTTTATCTCCGTTGGCATAAGCTGAATGGCTGGTCGTACGTATTTTCTCTATAGCTTCTGGTATAGTATAGATTGTGTAAACACTATTTGGCAACAGTGTACAGAAGTTGAGCGTCATCGTGACGCCAAGAATAAACTTTGGCTTCACGGAAATAGACGAACATAGCCGAGTGTCGATGTGAGATTTTTGGGGCAGCACAAGTACGGAACGTTTCGTATAGACGCACCGAAGAGCGACGAGAAAGCACGAGCGATGCCGAACTGATTCGTAAAGAGTCATTACAAAACGATCGAAATCTCCCATATTAAATGACCTATTGTTTCAGTACACATGCTTTCATATAGTATAAAATATTGACTTAATCTTCGCATAAATTTTGTTTGAATTTCAGTAATAATTTCGCTATAAAGTAAGACGTCAAAAGAACAAGATCGAAATATCAGTGGCGATATTTTCAAAGCATGAAATGTATTAATTTGTTACTGGTACGTACTTGAGCGATTACAACTGAATCAATAGTGTACGTAGACTATCCATCTGAGCTATAGCAAAATAAAAATAATTTGAAATGATACTTAAACAATAAAGTATGCCACAGCTATTATAGCTTCAAAGCGTCGGTATTCGAACGGGCCTTGATGAAATAATATCAATGAGATAATCATTGAGAGCTTTTCACTTCCCTTTCAACTATAGGCCTATGTACGGGTGGAATTCAACATTCCTTTTGAAAAGTTACAAAACCTTGCGCCTGTAGGCCTACAAACTTCCATTTGTTCAGCCAATATATAAGTTTACCTTTACAATAATTTCACGCAACAATATAACGAGCAAAATAATTAATTGTATATGCCTGTACGGTAGAGCACGGTTTCCTGGAATTTATTCAATATATATTTTCCATATTTTCCTTATATTTTCATTTTGTAAATGTAAATCCTATGGTTAATAAAGAAATCTAAATCTAAATCTAAATCTAAATCTAAATCTAAATCTAATTTCATGATTCCACATATCCACATGGCTTTCAACATATCTTCACAATATTCGACTACAGGGCTCATAAATATAGGTCTACAAAATGAGCGTGCTCATTGCTTATAGTTCTTTGTGAATAAATTATATTCTGCTCCAAAATCATACACTCACATTACGCTTATATTACGCACACACTACGTACTGTATATACGCTTAGACTCGCATTACGCTCACGCTTATATCGCGATAGGATAATCATGAGTGCTTACGTTATAGCCTAAAGTGGAAGTGCAAGAGAGAAAATATAATAAATAAATTCTCAGGCTTACGTCATAAAATGCAGACAGTAATAATGACATAATTATAGTCACATATTGTAAAAATACCCATGTGGGAAGATCAAATGAATTTTATATAAGAGAAACCAGATACATTTCAATTACAGCAACTGTTTTTACCACACCATCAATCGTAATAGGCATATATAACCTAAATGTGACTGTATATCACGGATCGACAAAAGGCACTGCCATGAATGGTGGGAAACAATTTCAAGAGCGAATGTCTTCAAACGGAAAATCGTATATATGTCTAATATAGTCTAAGCCTCCTATGTTACGTTGACGCTAAAAATACGATGCGGTGGGTAGAATCCCACCACCATTATTTAATACAATATACGAAGTGTGGAGTTGAAATAATAATTATAATATACCGAAAGAAGCTTATGCCCATCGAGTCAGTAACCCTAAATAAACTCGTGTATAAGTTTATAATGCATGTTTATAACACGGTCTCGGTTGAACTCCCGTCGTCCGAAAAAAGGTTCACACCATGCCCATAGAAATAGAATAGAGGGTGACGAAGAAAATGCTATCTCATGATTATTTAGTTCAGTTCTTTGCCGCTTGGAGCGGGAGTGATCGTGATGCGACGGCGATGTTTCGGGCGCATACCGTAACTAGCGGTGTGCGCAGCCCAGGGAAGTATTGACAAAATATACCAAAGACCGGGTTCTGGCGCGTGCAGTAGATATGCAGGGCCTGGTAGGCTTTACTTTATTGTGTTGGCACAGGCAGCCTGCAATCTGGTAAGGGCTCAGCAGTCAGCAAACATGATTTATTGAGTATATAACGTGCCAGTGGCGTAGCCGCAGAGAAAGAATAACCAATTGTCTACAATGGAATTATTACAAATGCTAGATTCCTTCTTTAATCCTTCAGTAATTATAATACACAGTGGCGTAGACGCTTAGGAATGATAATCAATTGTTAATATAAGAATTATTATAGATGCTAGCTACCTTCTTTAATCTTTTAATCATTGTTAATTGTAATATAAACTCTCTTCAATCATAAATATGTTAATCAAGTGTTTCATATACGCATGCACTACTAATTTGTTTTAAAATCGTTCTGGCCTGAATGCGGATTATACTTCACAATGAATGAGAATAGACATTCAACCTTCAATTTGGACGGTGGATTGTAGGCACTGCTTTTGCATTATATGCTAGCTTAATTGACTTGACACAAGTCTGTATAGCATGTAGACCCTATAGGGTGCAAAGGTTAGACTTGGTTGATAAGTTATAGAGAATACTGAAAATAAACTATCGGAGAAGTGTGCGTGGACTTGGTTTAGTGCATGTCTGCGTGTAGACACGATCCCTATCTCACGCCGCTACCCTCTCCTTCCCCCCTCCCCCCCTCTCACCCACCCGGGCAGCAGACTGTTTCATCGACCGTATAACCAGTAGGCAGTTGCCACAACTTCGTGTACGCATTGTATTCAGAGGCCCAGTTTTTCGCTTTTTGTTTTCGTTTATCGATCAATCGTTTCACATAACTTCATTATGCACATGTAATTTAAAAACAATACTTATAGCCTATACTCCATAGTCTTTAAAGATAATATGGCTAATAGGCCTGTATATAAACCCTCCAGTATTATAAGTCCATAATTGGGTAAGTTTATTCATTCTTCCATCTTTGTAAGATGTATTTGTAATTGCTTATCTATATCATTAATTTGAATTGTATTGCTATTTCGTGTCGTTGGGCAACCCAAAATGTAGGCCTGTACGTGGTCAGAGATCTGAATAAAGATATATATATATAATATATGCTATTTTTTCACTTTTATTGTAGTCTTTAGGGCTAGTGAATATAGTCTTCTTCAGTCTGTTGCATGGTGGGAATCTCTATCAGGATGGTTGACCCCACGCATGGCGACCTCAGTCTCCTGAATGATGGTTCAGCGTGCTAGCCTCTGGTCCACTCGTTTCAGTGAACGATATGAGAATACGGGCATCGAATCTGGGTCATCGTAACCAGTGTCGTTCGCTGTCTCGGATCTGTATAGCTGCTATCCTGGCTAGTTCACCTCGAAGTCGAGTTGGTCCGATTGGAGCGGCCTCGTATGCAGACCAAGGACGGCTCCGCCTCGCATTTATACTATTTTTCTTCAGCCTGGGGCTATAAAAAGGGTCGAGAAGCCTCGGTTTGGTATATTGTGTATGCTCGACAGCGGTTAGAATAGCCACGCGTATTCATCTACGGCATTGTATATAGGCCTAGGTAAAAAAAAATGGTTGCGGTTTGAAAAACTGGACGACGGCCATTTTACCCTCCAGCGTATTTTCAATTATTGACTCCCCTTCGATGATTATTGTTTTCACTACTTGATGTAAGATACAAATACGGTGAAACATTAATTTTTTCATTCAGGTCTTGGTGCTAGAGACAGTCTGAATGGATTTTATAGGTATCGGACAGGTTTACTGTTGAAACGACATAATTTAATCAGAATGTATGGCATGCATGTAGGCCCTGCATGCTATTGCCTATATATATAGCCCACAGTAAAACACGGAATATATATAATAAAATAACTCCAAATTGAAAGCTCACTTAGCTCAAAGTGGAAGTTATCATCATTCGTATGTTGGTTTACTCTCAACACCTCAACATATCAGAAATTTATTTCCAATGCTTGGTCCTTTCGTACTAAAACATCACTATTTATTAAGGATAGAAGGATTAAGGAATGTCCGGATATATCACAAAAACGATTTGTATAGCCTGTACTTATAAATGTGTTCCGGACTTTATAGGTAACTGAAGTACTTTTATCTGCGGCGAAAAAGTATGGTCACAGACAGCGCATGGTCCTGCCATTAAAGTTCTTTGTTTTTCATTTGAAATAATTAAAATGAAGTGGTACGATCACCCTTGTGGTGCCCCGATCAAACGATCTTACTTTCATCCATTAGCCTTAGATGGGGAACAACAATGATCGTGTGTCAAGTTTCAATGGGGATGAAAATAAATTGATTCCCATTGAGATGTTTGAACAGATTATCTGCTGATATTAAACGTACTGGATATGGAAGACTAGTATATCTTCTAGAACGAATAGGTAGGCCCTATCTCTTGTGAAAGAATTTAGAAGGTACATTTAATCAGTATTCTTACTTAGAAACTCAAGGGGTGAATGTAGAAACCATGGGAATAAAATGGCAATGATAACCAATAGGCCTATACGGGAGAGTTCTGAATTCAATAGCTAGCGTTTCTATCTTTCTCTCCATATAGGCCTATGTATTTTGCTTTGAATAACAATTCAAACAATAGGTCTATATGATTTAATAATTGATTAAGAGCAAACACTAATCTTAGATTTTAGAGACGGGGTCTTGACATCCAAAATCAAGGAAATATGAGTTTAATGAGGGCAATTGCACAAATATGTATTTATTTATATTCGAAAATATTCGAAAATATGTAGGGCCTATTTGAAAAATCAGCGATGGTCACAGACTAATGATTTGCAAAAATATGTCAACGGGCATAAGATTGGAATACCTATAAAAAATATTCAATGAAATCATTATACTTGCCCTAGAACACAGGCGAAATACCAAGACAGAAAATAATGTCAAAAGTCGTACAAAATGTTTCAGACTGTCCGGCAATGTTGTCTACATTTGATTAAAACTATTCAAATCTTCCAAGCCTGAAGATTTCTGCACTCGTATTGATGATAACTTTTTCGGTCTAATTTTCTATAGCTATAGTTTTCAACAGCAATGTTCAAAAGCATGTTTTAATTACCGGTACTTGCACGTTGAGTCAATAATGTTTCCTGTGTGATCAATTAGGGGAACACACCCACAAAAATATATCGAATATTTCGTTTTTTATTGATGTAGGCCTATCAAGGTTGAAATAGTTGGTTATATTAAAATTTTGAAATGACAAAAAAATATGAAAATTCCGAGAAAATTTTGGAAAAACCAGCTGAAAAATAAGTTGTACCGTTAGGCCTACATACACGAAAACCAGTAATAGTTAGTCATTTGATACATTGGTTGGGTAACCTTCCTCTATCTGCAGCTAAGCTAAATTTCATCAGCAAAGCTATGGCCGTATTGATACAAATAAATAGTTTCTGTTACCTCGATTTACGAAAAAACATTGCGTAACTGTCTCTGGTCTTGCGTTATGTGCTAAACGCATACGGTTGAACTGTTTATTTTTAGCTTAACCCTAAGCCAGTTTTTTTACAAACACATCGATACCACGCACGATAACATATCTCAAGAAGTAATCAAATGGTATATGTAACGCGAAATGTATGTTTTGTGACCATTTTCATGTGTCAACTAGAGTATAAAATATAGTAATGGCTTTCCGAATGAACGTATTGTTGTGAAACTGCTGAAAATAACCGTGCAGAAAAGTAGGCATACCTTCTAAAATATTGTCCACCCATAATAAACATTCACAATACTTTCAAAAATGATCACCCTGGTGGTAACTTTTTTCCCTATGGTGACTGGGATTATTTGCTCAACAATTTCCCATCAACGTTGTCATGGTAGTCGATTGACTGAAATATCAATTTCTTGTGATAATTTTTGAAATGTATAGACGGATGCAGATATCAAAATTTTAATCGAGAACTACATTACAACATTCAAAATGTAATAAAATAATAATCTTGGATTCTAAACGACTCCATGTACGGCCTATAGGCTACAGCTGAAAATGTTTTTTTAGCTGTATAATATGGCCTATAGGCATATATAAGTTTTATGTGCCTATATACGCCTCGAACAGACGATTAAATGGTATAATACCCCATTAGAGTTTCATTAGATGTATAGAGGTCGATGAACTCTGTGACGTTATATGGACGTTTGTGAAGTATAGGTTTAGGATATAGCTCGCGAACATTCTGTCGACTATCTGCAGAGTCAACAGAATATTCGTTTACTTGTATTTATTTTATTGAACATCTCAACTAATCCAGTCGAATAATGTAGTAGTATATCGCATCATATACACAGAGCTGTAGCATTATGGCTTTTTTTTTTAATATAAGAAAAGTTTCAAAATGTTTGAGTATTTCACAATTATACGCCTTTCGCCCTTTCATATGTCTATTATTTCTTTAAATGTATGGACTGAATACAGTATAGTTTCCGTGTTATACTAAGAAGTGTTGATTTCATAGGCTGGATTTAAAGGGTGGTTTAGGTTACATTGAATTAGTTTAGATATACCTATGAATTGGGTTATTGATTAATCGAAAACAGCAAGGTTTCAGGATTATAGGTTGTTTTAGGTTAATTTCGGTATACGCTCAAGGGCTTTCCTGCTCCCTATACCCTCCGCGAGATTTTACTGACATTTATTTTATGGGAGATACGTTCATCTTATTCGCCTCTGCTCAGGAGTTGAGTGCACGTGTATTTTCCTTTAGAGATTAATTCAAACGTATAACGAATTGTTTTACAAATATTTGAACTATTTTCTCTAGTTAAATACCAATTATAATAATTATTTTTAAAATAATCATTCCCTAATATTATTGATTTCTGTTGGTCCCCCCCCCCCCCCCCCTTCCCTACCAAGAGACCGCGGGCCTCGCATCACGTAGGCCTATAGTTACGCCACTGGTTACGCGCAGCATGAACAATCGTCCGCCACGGGTTATGACACAGGTTTAGCACCAAATAGGGATTGCCTATATTTCATGTAGGCCCTACATTTTGTTTTGACTTGCGGATTGTTTGTCCCATGGTGGAAGGACAAAATTACATTGAAAATCAGTGTAGGCCCTAAATTATTCAACTCGTTAATTTCGTTGTGGAAAATATAAAATAAGTTATATTTTACTTATTTATCATACTAAAGTTGAACACAAATATTTTAATATGAATGCATGACTGGATTTTTGTTTTTTCGGATGCTTATAATTTTGATGAAATATGACGATTACAGAATATCGCTTGAGCCAAACAGATTAGAAATATCATTCTTTCGAATATTCTCATAAGCTTTATTCGCGAGTCCAAATGCTGCGATTTTTATGTTTGTTCTGCCTTCCACGGTTCAGAACTGTAATGTTTTTTTTTTTTTTAATGTTGCTTAACGATCCCACCAACAGCTAGGTTATACGGGGGTTCGAATGAGCGGGTGATAATGAAACGATGAAGTGGTGATATGTGAAAGGACATTTACAAAAACCCATGCCTTATGCGGGACTCGAACCCACACCCAACGGTGACTTCAGTTTCTACCGCTAGCGATAATTGACTTAGCCACCGGGCGGCACTTTAATGTGATTCAGCCTCAAAGAATTTACGTCGATTTCTGTATAACCTTCTCCTTCTCTTCATATATTTTATTGGTTTTAACTACGCATCACTGTATAACTAAGATCTATTGGCGTCGGATGAATGAATGATATGATGGGATGACGAGCTGAAGGTTTCTTAGGAATGGCAAGGATGAGAGGCTAAGGGGGAGGAAGCGGTCGTGGTATATATTTTAGGAACCATCCCGACATCCTTGGGCCATACAGATGCAAACCATACAACAAACACAAAGATGAAAGGTGGTCGGTGGATCGAACCAGTGTCTGATTTACCCTCATCTCCCGGGTCGCATGAAGTATAAGCGCGTTAGCACTAAGCTATAAATGTATGTGCCGGTTGGTCTACTTCTCATCAGAATACATAATTATTATATTATAATAGTTGCAGTATGCCATAGACGTAGCCGTCTAATGCAGACGTTCTTGAATTAAGCCGATCACGTAATGCAAAATAATGATAGGTTAAATTACATTTCCACGTTGAGCTAAAATCTATACGATAATCGACGATCGACGTTCGAGTCGACATTTGTGCGCATCAGTGAGGGAATTCCTGAATCGCTGATGCGGTGGTGGGTGAGTATAGGGGGTGACTTACACAACGAGCGGGTCGGGGGCCGTTTGCCTTGATGCGTTTGGGTGTGCGAGACCGCATGCAGTCCGTGCTTCGTATTACCTCGTTTGTACTTGATCTTTTCAGAATAATATTGCTCTGAATTCAACATATACCAACCGAATGTCTATGGTTTTCCGGTTTGGTTTGTACCGGTATCGATCTTAGGTATTAAATCGTATTGTGGTGCACTTTTTTGAAAATTGAATTGAATGGAAAAAATTGAATGGATAACATTATGATGAGAATGGAATTAAAGAGTAGATTGAGAAGCCAATTCTTGAATCCTTGGTACTGTCATATCGGGGCTTGTTACGCCACTGGCGTGGAATACGGCGATACTCGAGGTTGGTGATGTCATGATGGATGATACGGTTTCATTTTCCATAGCATTTTTCATTTGGTCTTTGAGATGCTTGGATGACAGCTTGCAGTTAAATTTACTGGAAAATAAATGTAATTCCTAACCAAATAGGCCTACTTGGAACTTGAACCGTGAAAACGAGTGAAAAATTGCGCTTATGAATGAACTTGAGCTAAAAGATTCACTTCGCGAACGAGGGTCGAGGACAAAAATATCAGTGGTCGAGCTCATGCTGTGGCTGAGTATATAAACACTGGCTTATTTATTATTGTTGTTAATTGTGAATGTAGGATAGAAGAACTTTATCCTTCTTACCTGATCTGATTTGTGAACTATCTCTAGATCCGCCATTGGTATACTCGCGTTATAGCACGCACTGATTGAAGCACTCAGTCGTGCACGTCTATGCATTCGCATGTATTTCATTCGCATGTATTTCATTCGCATGTATTTCATTCGCATTGCATTTCATTCGCATTGCATTGCGTTCGCATAGCAATTGCATTGCATTCGCAAATTGCATTGCGTCCAGCATTGACAGTCGATATACCAGTGCTGCGGATATCTACTATAATGCTTGTACTATAAGTTTGTTTATGTAACGATATCTTGACGCCTGAGCATTGGGTTGATATTTGTATTATCCATGTATTATCCACATTTCTCATCCATATATGCCCGCTCATGCGTCGCGGTTATATCAATTTAGATTCGCTTGGGATAGGTTGGTTGGGTTTGGTAGATTAAGTTGATGCAGTTTGATTTATAGATAAATCAAAAATCACATCAACAACAAGAACACTCGATAAGAGCTGCAATAATTTTTCTGCAAATCGAGATTTTGAATGGGACTAAAAACAATAGTTGAGCGACACATGCTCTGCATATTGCTACCATGTTATATCGTAGCACGGGTCGCAGTAACTGAGGCATGACGTCGCAAATCTTTGCGTTCCCATTGGTCACTTCTTGTCTCATTTAAACATTGCCTTGCAGAAAAATTGTTGCATACTGCATGGCTAAGACGCCGCCATTGTATGAGAAACAGTGAAACAGTCATATGTCGCCCTCCAGAGTTGAAGGGTTCTAGCTGTGACGTCACCTCCACACAAATCGCACCCAAACATACTTATTCGCGATAGCGATAACGTGGACCGTGTATAGGTAGCCAGCTGCCTCTTAAAAAATAGTTTTTGCCACACCCTCCGTCATTAAAAACACACCAATAATTAACGACCATGTCGATCGTCGCGAAATAAAGGGCCGTTCCTTGTCATTCTATGTAACGTCATACAAAAGATATTTCAATTGAATGCGGTGATTGCATGCCCCGAGCAAGGACTCAATATAGTAGCTCCAAAGACTAAGTGCTAAGCCGATTTGGAAGTAAAAGATCAGAGGGTCTGTGGGACCTAGTTCTTAAGTTGGACATTTTTTTAAATTGTCGTTTTTCATCAATTTGATTTTAAACGTTTCTGGGTAGGCCCATACTAGGGCTATATATAGGCCTAGACTCAATTCAAATGCCTATGTTTAGCCTGAAAAATTTACCTGACTTATTAAAGTCAACCCTTGAGCTCCTTCAATAATATCATCTATAGGCCTATTGGTTGATTCACTTAACTGAGGGTTGACTTTTGTAATATCAATAAAATGTTCAGTCTAAACATTAGGTTGAATAGATTCAGTAGAGCTGGTATGTAGGCCTACAGTAAATTTCTAAAATAAGGATTCTTAAAAATGGGCATGTTAGTTAAATGGCTGATCTAAATCCATATAGGCCCTAATCTGTAGTTTCTTTAATATTTTCAAAATAATAAAATAACTTATAGTATAGGGTCTAGAGGCACGTAATGAGGCACGTTCATATCACGTTAATGTTACAATATTTTCATGCAATCATTTAATTCAATTTGTTCATGATACAGGGAGCTACGGAAGTTTTCTGCAAAATATGGAGCTAGAGTAAATAGTCTTAACAATTTATATCGACATGCCGCTCCAGGGCCTAAAGCTCTTGGTAACTACCAAAATTAGGAAACATTACAACAACCGAGTACAAGCTACTTTACTAAACACTATTCGTATTCGGTTATTCAGTATTCACTATTACAAGTGTTTGTAATAATTGAGGTCACAAAATGATGTGACATAAGGGTAGCAAATAAAGTAACAAATACTGTAATTATAGCCTAGGTATGCCTATAGACACACGTCTTCATTTGTCATTGTATAAATTGTTCACAATCAAAAGGGTAATGTGTAAAAAAAGGATAGAAGGATAAAAAGGGAAATGGGGTGATAAGAACCAAACAAGGGCGATCTTAGATCGCCCTTGTTTGGTGCCCCGTCCGAACGTCCGGAAATTTTGTATCAAGTTTCGATGTTGATGAAGAAGAAATAAAATCAAAAAGCTGAGGTTCGGTCTTGGGTCACCTACACATTATAACAGAAACACAGTTAATAATAAAATTAAATAAAATTTGAGATGAATGTGGTAAATAACCATTATCTTGAGGATAGTACAAACCGGCGCAATATGACCTTAGATGTTGACGCGCCGTTGAACACCAACAATACTAATGATAGTATAAAATATTATCAATACAATAAAAAACTTTTGGAAGAAGACAATAGGCCTACTAGTTTTGCTCAACTCAACTTGCTTAGCAAAAGAATAAGATATTTGACCAAAGTAACTTGGAATATTCACAATAAATGCAATAAATGCGGTTATAACCGCAGGTTACTTATAAAATTACAATATTTGGTATAGTAAGTATAGTTCAGATGAATATAGACCGCTCTCACAATAAGTCAGCAGCCATAAACTAGAGAAGTTGTGTGAACATGTATAGTCTCTATTTCTATATTGTACACGTACGTGTACAAACAGTTAATTTCAATGATGAACCTATTATTCCTTCATTATTACCAATGATGTTTTATTTTTCACAACATTACATTATTGGACAGGTTGTAGTGTAATTTATTAGTTATTTCATATAGTGGCAATGGTCAAATTTACGTAAAACTATGTGACGGAACTGATCAGTAGCCACAAGCAAATGATAACCCTTCAGCCTCATTAATATTGTTTAATGTGTTTTGTTGTCTGGACAGTATAAATAGCTAATGTACGTTGTTGATGGCCTCGAATCTATCGGATCAGCTTTCGACTTTTAACGGCAACTTCAACGACATCTATGGGGAAATGGCGTAACTATACAGCACGTGACTAACGTCAAATGGCAATAACAGCTTTCAGTGACTGTGTACTAAATACATTCCCTTGATCTGAAAGACGAAGAAAAATCGAGAAAAATGAGAAATAGCGTCGATTTAAAGGCCTCGGGAAAAAATGCTGTAACATATATTGCATTTGCCACAAGCTGTTATTTTTTCATTATGTTATGGTTAGACCATAGAGAAGTAACCTATGGTCAGACTCAGACCTAGCATAATCCAGTTCGACATGTACCCACATTATCAAAGATTGTTACCATACTAGGCTACTTGAACTAGAGTACCTATGGAAACAATCTTAAAATATATTATATAAATATAAAATGGAGATGCAATTAATAATTCCAAATTCAATTTTTTTTTTTTAATGCTGCTTAACGACCCCACCAACAGCTAGGTTATACAGGGGTACGAATGAGCGGGTGATGATGAAACGATGAAGTGATGATAGGTGAAAGGACGTTTACAAAAACCCATGCCTTATGCGGGACTCGAACCCACGCCCAACCGTGACTTCAGTTACTACCGCTAGCGATAATTGACTTAGCCACCGGGGCGGTCCCAAATTCAATTGACCTCTATGTATGTTTTTCAGTAATGAAGGATAATAATGAGTATATAACCTAATATAACATGCAATCTTATAAATTTGATATCATTTATTTTTACCACAGAGGGCTACAAACAATTTAGAAAACAAAATCCAAATGCTGAAATGATGAATTTTTATTTTATTTGTAGGCCCATTAATATTTATTCTTATTTTCAGTACAGGACAAATCAAGCAAAATATAATACCGTACTCATAGTCATTACCATAAACATTATATTAAAATTCATATTAGCTTTTATGAGTGATTCACAGAATGAAATAAAATGGAATTTGATAAGATTTTTTGAAAAGTTGATAAGTTGGTAAAATAGTTTATGATCACATTTTTTGAGATAACCCGACAAATTTAGGTCTACTGGTGTTGGTAATAACGGCAAGGTCACTGCTGTATATAGGCCTACCCAACAATAGTAGGCCTACTGTTTCTGTTCACTTGAATATTACACACCCTGATCTGATCATGAGTTATGGGTATTCAATTATAAATTGCGTCTTTGCTGAATTCTAGTAGTCCTCTTGCGATTGTATGCTTATGGCACTCGCTAATGTTGCCGCGAAATTAGCCGCCTCACACCCTTGGCAGTCAATAAATCATTCACTCATCAACAGGTACAAGGTCGAATAGTTGTTCGAGGGGGTGATGGTAATACCGGCAAGGTCACTTTATTTCATATCAACTATGAATGATTACATAGATATTACACACCCTGGTTCTGCGTGATTTATGGGTATATTCAATTATAAATACTGGATGAATCATCTGAACACATCAAACAAGTTTCCGATTAATACGTAAACAAACGAATATAATTGTATATCCATGTGTCAACCTATACGCTAAATTATATTAGCTACTTCGCAATTTTACTTACGGCACGCGCCAATGTTGCCGCGAAATTGGCCGCCGCAGTCAATAAATCATTCGCTCATTCAAGGTCGAATATAGTTGCGTTCTAGGCGATGATGATCAACACCGGCAAGGTAAAATAAAAATATGCCAAAATAGTACGCACCCTGGTCGTGCATGATTTAATGGGTATTCAAACAGGATGAATCATCTGAACACATCAAATAATTTTCCGATTAATACATAAACAAACGAAAATAATTATCTATTCATTCAATGCGTCAACCCAGGCTAAATTACATTAGCTAGTTCGCAATTTTACTTACGGCACGTGCCAATGTTGCCGCGAAATTAGCCTCCTCACCCCTTGCAGTCAATAAATCATTCACTCATTAACAGATACAAGGTCGAATATAGTTCCGTTCTAGGCGGTGATGATAACAACGGCAAGGTGAAATAAAAATATGCCAAATAGAATGATTAAATAAATATTACGCATGCACCTCGACATTACCGCCAGCGAACTTTCATATTTTGTCCGACTTTTGAAAAATTGGACCCTGGTCGTGCATGATTTATGGATGGGTATTCAAATATAAATACTGGATGAATCATCTGAACACATCAAACAAGTTTCCGAGTAATACATACACAAACGAATTTAGTTGTCTATTCAATTATTATTAAATGCGTCAACCTATGCTAAATTATATTAGCTACTTCGCAATTTTACTTATGGCACGCGCCAATGCTTCCGCGAAATTAGCCGCCTCACACCCCTTGCAGTCAATAAATCATTCATTCTTAAAAGGTAAAATGTTGAATATGGTTATCTTGTATAGTGAGAGAGTGATGGTAATGACGGCAAGGTCACCTGATGCACAACTATAATACAGTGAATGTTTACATAAATATTACGCACCCTGCTCCTGATTTATGGGTATTTATTCAATTCTAAATACTGGAGGGATTATCTGAACACGTTAGACAACTTTCCGATTGAAATATAAACAAATGAGTATAATTGCTTCTATGTTGAATTCTAGTAATCCACTTGCAATTTTACTCATGGGACAGGCCAACGTTGCCGCGAAATTAGCCGCCTCACACCCCTCACAGTCATACATCAATCATTCATTTAACAGGTGCAAGGCCGAATAGTTCTCTTATAGGGGGTGATGGTAATAACGACAGGGTCACTGTATGCCAGCAATAATACAGTGAATGTTTACATGATGACAAAGGTCCTGATTTTTGAGTATTCAATAATAAATTACTCAATGAATTATCTGAACACATCAAACAACCTTCCAATTAATACATAAACAAACGAATATATTTATCTATTTAATTGTGAATTGCCTCTATGCTGAATTCTAGTAGCAGCCTTGCAATTTTACTCGTGGCACGCGCCAAAGTTGCCGCGATATTAGCAGCCACACACCCCTTTGCAGTCAATAAATCATTCATTCATTTATATGTAATAATTTGTATACAAGGTCGAATAGTTCTGTTCTAGGGGGTGATGGTAATAACGGCAAGGTCACTGCGTGCACAACAATAATACAGTGAATGTTTACATAAATATTACACGTCCCTCTTTAATTGTTACAGTCAAGAATAAAACAAAATTAAGTTCGACGCGATTTTTTTGTGAAAGCATAATTTTGTAGTATATTATAATTTTACACTCGGTATATTTCCTCTTCCAAATATTGTACACAAAGTTGATAAATTTATTTTAATGTTTCTAAAATTGGCTACAAAAAGTTATTCTTAAAATGCTTTTACGATGAAAGTTTTATAAGTATGAAAAATGAAAGAAATATAAAATTTTGTCTACTGCAGTTGTCACTTCGCCACGGAAATACACACATAATTTGAATTTCATTGAGATGATTTACCAATATTTCAACAAGTTAACAAGAGAATGAAATGAATTAAGAAACGAGATAGAAAAAAATGATTCAGAGGCTTTTGGATCCTGTATGGAGGAGAACATGATCCTCCCACGTCCCACTCCCCACACAACTAAGTGCCATTACCATAAGTCCATAACCATCCCCGATCACGAGCGTCAGGTCAATGTTGCCTTTCTTCATCATCCACAAGTCGACAGATTTCAATCGATCACAATTTCCATAAATTGTGTAATGTGTGGGTGTGGTTTGGTTTTACTGTTACTGGTTTGTAACAATGAAAGTGCAGGAAAACCTCTGTTTTCATAATTTCTCAAGAACCAGGAAAAAGCAGTGATGCAGGAAAATTTAACATTGGTAATACATGGGACTAGTGTTGGGGAAAATAACGATAGAAGCAGGGAAACGATGTGTGAATGTTTCAATGCATAACGAGACCATTCCCGTACAGTGTCATACTGTCCCATGCAACAGTCCCATACAGTATAATAGCATTCTGAATTTTGACTCTTATTAGTTTCAAACTTCTTTCTTTCAAAATTGTTCTTTGAATATGTTGTAATAATATGTATAGTAATTTGCGTCATATTATTTAATATCGAAGTAGAATTAGGCATAGTAGTAAGTGTAAGTGCCATTTTTCAATGTTGCTTAACGACCCCACCACTGGCGTCGGAACCGGGGGGGGGGCAGGGGGGGCAATGCCCCCCCCCCAACTTTCGGCCAGGGGGGGGCAAGGGGGGGCAAGAAAAAGGTCTTGCAAAAAAAAATTGAAAAGACGAGAAATAGAAAAGACGAAAAAAAGAAGGAAGAGAGAGGGAAAGAAAGAAAAAAAAGAAAGAAAGAGTAGGAAGGAAAGATGTAGACCTATTCAGATAGATAAAATCGTACATAGATTCATATTTCACATTGCATAGAAAATCAAATATCAGATGGGCACCTTCAGTTTTAGGAGAAAATTGATTTTTGCATCTAAATCTCATCTGGAACACGTTGAACCATATTGAAAAAGGTGTGATTTAAAGGAATTTGGTGTACTGTTTTGGAATGATAGCTCTGGTAAGTAGTTATTAGTTATCAGAAAACAACAAACAACCCTACCGGCAGTGCTTCTTTCAGATATAAATTATTCATTACAATTTTTGTAAATTTTGTAAATTTCCAAAATTCCAACAGTCGTAACAATGACAATACAATAAAATGGAGAAAGGGAACTTCCAATAAGGGTCGTTCGGTGACTGCCAGGGGCGTCAAATTTAAGGGGCGCTATCGGCGCACATTTGTAACATTCTATTATTAATAATATGCCATAAATCGTATTCTATTTTACTTGTGCATTATTGGGTGGAGAAAATGTTATCATTCGAACAGCATTGTTATCGAAAGACATAGATTTTTCTTGGATCAGCCATTCAGCAAAACTAGCTCCAACCACACTAAAGAATTCATGAATTCCAGAAATGTCGTCCAATTCCCAAACCCGTAGAATCGTATTTAAAAAGATAAATTCACAAAAATTTCCCTGCGGGGCTTGGTTCCTCCCTCACTCGCATTCACTTTCACTATGGGCATACAGTTTTTGGGGCTCATAATTGAGTCCTTAGCCGTGGCGTGAAAATGAGCCAGGACGACCCTGCAGTTACAATAACTATGATTGGCAGATATCAGTTGGGCACCTCTAGTTCTTCAGAACAATTATTTTTGTCATCTAAATCTTCTCTGAAACACGTTAAATCGTGTTAAAAAAGGGGTAATTAAAAAAAATTCCCTGCGAGGCCAGAAGGGGTCCTTCCCCCCTTGCCCTCCGCGGGTCGCAGACTTCGCGTTAACTGGCCTTTGTACAACTGTTCTTATATGGCATTTTCTTTTCCAAACTGAGATCCCCCCCCTCCCCATCTTGGTATTCTCAGTATTTTGTCCTTCTATCCTGAAAAATACCAAAATTTTATTGAATGTGTGGCACCTCATACTTCCTTCCTCCGCGGGTCGCAATTTTTGAGCTTGCCCCCCCCTACTTTGAAAACGTTCCGACGCCCCTGGACCCCACCAACAGCTAGGTTATACGGGGGTACGAATGAGCGGATGATAATGAAACGATGAAGTGATGATAGGTGAAAGGACGTTTACAAAAACCCATGCCTTATGCGGGACTCGAACCCACGCCCAACAGTGACTTCACTTACTACCGCTAGCGATAATTGACTTAGCCACCGGGGCAGCTGGTGCAATTTTTCCGTTCCCTCATTTTGATGGTTATGAACTTTTTAAGATATTAAGCGTTTAAAATTGGACGTAAGTTACCACTTGAAACACGATTGTTCTCTTTTGTCCGGGGCTTAGGCGACATGTCCATTGGTTAGAATATTATTTTGTCTGTCAATATGGCGTAAGCAAGATGCATAAAGCACTTTCTGGCGAAAGGGTGCTAGTGTGATCTCAGGTTCAAATGCAGCGGAATGTTGTATTCATATTGGGCGTAACTGCCATAAGTACCATTATCTCATTGAAATAGAAAGAATAGGTAATTTTTTTTTTCAACTCATAAAATGTTGAATGATATTGTGTGTATGATCAAAAAATTTCATGAAATCTGATACAAAACCAAAGTCAAGAGATGTGTTTTCTATCTCCTGAACAATTTGAAAAATGGTTCTTATACCCTTATGCCTATTCTTCAATCTTGAATAGTTTACCATATTGAAAATCAAAACCTTCATCTCCGCTACTCTTTACAGATAACAAAAAAGGAAGTTCTATCAATAAGCCGTAAACAGTCATATCCCCTATCTAGCCAAACAAAGCTGATGATGATAAAAATCTCAAATATTTCACGAAGTACCGTAGCTTAGGCTAGTACATCCCTTCATGTCATAATATATATGTTCTACAATATATAAGAGGCTATTATTGTGCATTGTAGCTTGTATTCATATTGAAATCATTGCAGTACAAGCAGTCACTTCAATGTGATTCTAAAAATCACACCATTTCAAATACAGAAAGAAACATTCACGGGACTTACAGTGGTTGCCATCAGGGTTTAATTCTCAGCGCAACGTTGTTATGGTTCGCTTTCTGGTATATGAACGTATATAATCATGTTTTTTCCAAATTTATATTGGGCTCAACGACGTACTGTACTAATGACTAAGATCTATTAGTGTCTGTGAATGATGAATGAAATGATGGGAAGATGAGGTGAAAGGTTATTTTATTTGGTGTTTTTGGATAGTGGGAAGGAGTCGGTCATGCTCTAATGTTAAGTAACCAATCCAGTATGAACCTAAACGACAGAGGGAAACTGCGAAAAAGTTCTGTCTGGGTGGTCAACCATGGGGGGAATCGAGCCCCGGTCTTCTGAATGACGGTTCAGCTAGCTATTTGCTGTACGCTGAACCACTATTCAGGAGACCGGTGTTTGATTTATCAAGTTATAACAACTTGGCAATTGAAATATGAGAAAATTTATCATTGGTGCGAAAATAACTAGATCTTCTACTGGCACACGTTAAAAATTCCAATAAGTTACGATATTTGGACACTTGATATGATTATCGAATAGGAGAAGTAACGATATGTTACAATTGTTCATCGAAGTGATGTAAACGATAATCAACTGGAGTTTTTTACATCTAGAAAGAACCCTAATAATAATCAACTCAACGTCTGCTTAAGGCAAGGAAGTGAACACTGCCGGAGAGCTTAGTTCAAAAGTGGAAGATAGCAACATCTATGTGTTTGGTTTACTCTTGACACTCATATTGATAATATCTGGATATGTCACAAATAACGATTATTACATATGAACTACAAATGTGTTGCGGACAAATTGGAGACTTGAATACTTTGATCTGCAGCGAAAAAGTATGGTAACATACAATGCAGTCCTGATGTTGACGATCATTCTTGTTCACTTAAGAGAGTGAATACATAGAATAGAATAGAATAGTCTTCATTCATCATGTAAGTAAAAAACAATACAAATCAGAAAAGGCAAGGTTCAATCGGGTGATTGCTCTTCCACATAACCTACATAATTAAATATATCGAGTCTTGAAACAATCATTAGGTGCAGCTTTTGAACAGTCTTATTAATCCCATAATCTAGGGTGACCATAAGTAGGGAAAAAAAATCCGGGACAAATGAAATTAGGAGAATATACCGCGAAGCCGGTGACCAGGGGGGGGGGGGGGGGGGAAGGCCCTTAAGGGTTAAGGGTAAGGGTTCCACACATGATCACATCAAAATACACCCAAACAGTAGCTAAATCAAACCGATACTGAGCCGCACTGAATAAGAACTAAATCAAGTAATAAATAAATGTGTTGATTCCTGTGCACACAGTGTATGTAGTGTGTCACAGACCCACAGGTCCAGACATGCCACCTACTAGGGGGGTAGTCTCTATAGTTACGTGGGTGGTTATGATTTTTCTGACAGTCGTATAGCCTGCCGCGCTCGCGCGGTAAGTTATAAAGGGAATGAAACAGCGTTGAAAACTTTTCCATTTTACGAGAATTATTAACTCAATGATTGGGAATTTCGTTCTTTTGCCGAAACCGGGACAAATGTGTGTCCCGAAATACATTTTTGGGACACCGGGGCAAGAGATGGAAATCCGGGACAATCCCGGTTTTCCGGGACGGATGGTCACCCTACATAATCCATCTTCCATTCTTAGCCATAATTGGGAAATAATGATAGCATATCACGATACAATATTGATAGAAACAAAACTCAAATATTATAAAATAAGTTTCAAGCAGACAATATTCGCAAATATTCTTAGGTACGAGATGATAAACAGCAGCTGGTCGGATGTGCTGACTTCATCAGACTCCAATCCATATGAAGATTTTGGGTGGAGGAGTTTGTGGGACCCTACGCACCATATTCTTAGCTGCCCCAACTTATCAACCGTAATGAATGCACCAATGCAGGTGGAGCCTTTCATTCTCACTCCCTTGTTTTTCCTTTGTTTCTCTTTGTTCTCCTTGGATGCATTCATGTTTTCACTTCGACCTGCAGACTTGGGCAGGCGCGGACTGGCTCTTAAAGGCCCGGGGTGCTGCTTGTAAAGTATTGTCTTATAGTTATAGTAATGTATTTTGTTCGTCAATTCTTTTGCACAATAAACAAATAAATATTTATATGGATATTGTCTATATAATTATATCATATGCTCCATAGGGGCCCGGAACAGTCAGAAAGCCCGGGGTGCAATCGCACCCCGGCACCTCCTGCCAGTCCGCGCCTGGACGTGGGCAGTTTCGAGAATACATGTATTTTACAGACATATTTTCGGTACATTTGTTCTTTGTTCAAATACAGTGAAACCTCTATCCATTGTTTTTCAAGGGACCAGGAAAATAAAACCATCCATGCAGGATAACAATAAAATTTAACATTGATTATATGGGAGTGGGGTGAGAAAATATGAATGATACATGCAGGAAAACGATGGATCCGGGAACGATGCATAGAGGTTTCACTGTGCATGCCTTAGATGTATTTTGTAGAATTTATTTCAAATACTCATTTCTTATGTACTTACTGTATCTTCTACTTGCAAAATACAAAATAGGATATGTATTAACAAATGCCTAATTTATAGATATCAATAGTTAATTAACTAGAACATTTTAAAATACGTTCCACTGCTTTCGGCAAACTAATGTATATCAAAATCATTTCAACGCAAAGGTAAAAATGAATAAAAAATGATAAGTAACAAGTAAAATAATATTTTAAAATCGAAATTCACATCACAATATTACAAGAAATTGTAAAATGGTGAAGCCCGAACAAGTATGTTTAGATCAGTAACTATATCAGGCCCCGCTCGTCACTGAATCTACCAAAAACTGTAACGCTCACCACATGGCAAAGAATCAGTGACAGCTGATCTCTAGCTCGACATGGTCGGAAACTCCAACTGGGAATCAGTTGTTTGCTCTTCTCTCACGACACATAATTGGCTAGTGTTTCTCATTGCTGTTGGTCGGTCGTATTCAATTAAAGATATACATTTGTTCACAATTCTGATATAAATTATGTGAAAAATCCATCTTGCTACTGAGATTGTTGGGCTAGTGGCTAGCACGCTGAAGCATCATTAAGAACGAATGATAGTAAATTTAGCGAAAAATCAGTTTTTAGTGATAAATTTTGACTCGCGTAATTCTAGTACAGGGAAAACACAGATTTATCAATACCTTAAAGAAGGTTCAAGTGAAAACTATTTAACTTAAATTGCATAATTTTCACAGGTATGCAGCTGAAAAACAAAAATTGTGTAGCTGTATACCGATGAAAATGCTAGAATCCAACTATCAGTACTTTTATTTCACATAATTGGAAGGTATTAAAATTATCTGTGTATCTTCCTTATAAGAATTCTGATATCTCGTACCATTCACAAGTTATCGCCAAAAAAACTGATAAATCGACTCCGATGCACTCATTTAAGGAGTTTGATTTTTCCATGGTCACCATCCTGACAGAGGCTTTTCCACTGTCGTTTAGGTTCATACTGGGATGGTAGATAGTAGACAGATTATGGGTAGGGTGTACTATAATATAGTGTTATGTATATTATTTAGAAAATATAAAATTCATTCAGTTTTTGCAATTAAAATATAACCTACATTAACTGATTCTATACTCCTACCAGATCATGTCGTACCAATTCAATTTTGAAATGTTAATCTATTGGTTAGGCATGCAATTTTTTGCAAAAATTCATTGTTAATTTAATTTACTTTTTTTCTCACTGGATTTCTATTTTTAATAACTGCCTGGGCTCTGGTGCTTCTTGTCCTACACAGCAGTTGATGAGGAGGGTAGTTAGCGTCGATACTGTCTAACGTTTGCTTTCCATGTACTTTCCAGCCGTGTAATATTATTTCTTGAAAATCAGTATACTCTCTTTTCAGTAGAACCAAATTCAGCACAAGGAAATCATTTCCAAATTGAAAATGATCAAGTTCAACTCTTAAGATGGTCTACTAGAATATCTTTCATTCTTACAACAATCTCCCACCTTCAATCAAGTCCTCTCCCTCAATCTCCTCTAAATTCTCTCTCAGGACATGCATTCCTTAACTCAAATCCTTTCCACAGCATAGACGAGAACCCCTCGTACATCTCAACCAACTGATCTTCACTGCTTGGTCGGTTTTAATAATACCATAAGTCATAGACTATGTGCCTTCGTTTTCGCTTTCAATTATTATTTAACCATATTTTAGCCAATTATAATTCAATTGTTATGTATTTCTTGCTATGTCAACGTATATTTGAATAATTTAGGCCCTACAGGTCCAAAAAGGTGCAATAAGCTAAAATGAGCATTAAAAAGGTTGTATTGCTTCTGCTAGCATGCTATCCTAGGCCAAGTTTTGGCGTTCCAGTCTAAAAACACACGTTATTTTCAAGTTTTATAATTTCTGTCTATTTTCATGATCCAAATGTGATTTAAACGTCACAGCTTTGCATTATGGCCTGGGTTCATAACTATCAAACACGTTGCCCTACCCTGGCATAACACAATGTCTTCACCATATTTAGTCACTACTCCCACCAAAAAGTAATGTTGACCCCTTACAGCAGTAATGTGTTCTGGTTAATCTTTTGATGTCTCCCCGACAGTGGTGTATTCGTAAAAATAAAAGTACCAGGGAGGTGATAACTGAAAAAAACCCATTCATCCCAAATCCAAGCCGTAACATGCTACACAATGTCAGTTTCAGGAGATTTTGATTCAAATATAAAATAAAAATGATGTGGTTTACATTTGCATCTAAAATAGTAAATACATTCCTTTCTAAGGTAGTACAAAAAATGTTACAAACTGACTACACTAAATTACAAGATTCTGTCATTATTATAAAGTCTGAAGTTGCAAATAAATATTGGCAGGTTCCATCTATCAGGATACATCATTTTTAACATTGTGTGTTTACAAGTTACCTGGTTCAAGTTAGCTTTATATGTCTTCAAATATGGTTTTCAAGAAAAAAGGTACCAGGGTGCCGCCCCGGCCCGAATACACCACTGCTCCCCGAGCTGACAAGTGAAAACTATACGGAAATGTACAAAACAATGCTAGAAGTTGGGCGTGAGGTGGAACTTGGCTAATGAGAAATCTAACATAGCTTCCAAGTTGCACTAAAATTCGCAATTATAACAAATGTCATTACTTCAGATGCAAGTTGAATTGATTTTTTTTTGGTACAGTATTATTATTTATTTATTTCGATTTAAATGGTATTGTTAATACAATCTTCATTTATGCGGCGGGGTTAAGCCGCAAAATATATTGAACATGAGTTTAGTATCTCACGGCAACTCGAAAGTAGGCCTAAGAAATATGCAGGACGTAATTATAATATGGATTTTGCATTAAATATTAAAAGAATCTCAAATAGCCCTCATATAAATTAGGGATATAGTTCTATTTTTATCGATTTGATATCGAACTAGTGCATTTCATATTGAAACAGTACCAACATTGATTTAAAAAAAGGAAATGTCTGGAATAAAAAATAAGTAACAACTGTAAATTGAATCATACTTTAAAGAAAAAATGTCATAAAACTACCCTTGAGTCTGTCGGTCCACGGCGGTCAAGAAAAGAGTTGAATAATGAATTGACTCCCTAGCGTTTACTTATACGTTGTCCATGACTTCCAACATCGCATTTTTTCAATTGATAGATAAAACATTCTACATATATTGATCAATATTCAATATTGTTTGCAATTTTTATATCGAACAGCAACCCCAACAGAAATATTGTCCACAGTACACGGCAGTCCAAGTATTGTAGATTGTCAAACTTTAGCTATAACCATTTAAAAAAACTCTTGGCACTTCCGTAGTTGTCTGAATGCACACCTAGAAGACGCGGCTAGCGGTGCAGCTCTAACTCACTCTGTCGGGGCATCATCTCGGAAACTGTACCTCAAAGCTCGAAGTTGCAGTGTCATCTGGTCTTTCTACGTAAGACCTCGTAGTTGCACAATGTGTCACCTGATCTTCATGTCTTAAGAGTGCATAGGTGTTGATTTGGTAAAATACAATTTTTTTTGGTAATAACGTTCGAATCGTACGAGATCTCAAATTTCTAATACAGAAGAAACAGATAATTTCATTACCTTCTTAGCCTTGGACTATACCACTGTCACAGGTATACAGCTGAAAACGTATTTTTTTAGCTGTACACATGTGAAAATTATGATATACATTGAATACTTTTCATTCATCAATCTAGAAGGTGTTAATATCAGTATTTCCCCCGAAATAGAATTTTTATATCTTCAATCGTTACCCGTTAAATTGATACGTTGCTAAGCAACTCCAATATGCACTCTAACGTCTCAATGTTGCACAATGTCATCTGATCTTTATACCTTACATGTCTTAATAGCACAATGTAGATGTCTCCGTAGTTGGTAGTGATGTTTTGTTCAATTACTCATAGTCAACGTTCTTTCGCTATGAGAAAGCTATTATACGATCTACGCATACTATAGTTGAACAAATATTGTTTTATGTTTTGAACTAATTTCTGATCAGTGGTTTGCCTGGTAACTTCTCCTTTGAACAATACAAATCTAGGTCATCCTAATGGCAAAACAAATTCTCAAACAATAATAACAATAATAATAATAATAAAATGAACGACCATTCTCATCAATAGAGCCCAAATATTTTACCACAGTAACTCAGATGATGTCAGGGTTGGGTGGGTTCCTGAAATAATGGAACCGAGTGAAAGTTCAGTTCTGAGCGTACAAAAGGAATCGAGTTCAGTTCCTAGATTGTCAGATGGAATAAGAACTTGCAAGTTAACAAAATGTGTTAAAGTTCCTGATGTTAATAATTCTCATGATACGTCAAAAGTCCAGTCACGTGGTTCAGTCGACGTTTGATAGCTGACGTCTTGCTGCCAACAATGGATGGTGCTCACCCATGTCTAAGTGGCCGCTCCGTTCGGCAGTGCGTACTCCTTCTGTATGGAAGATGTAGGCCTGTAGATAATGTCTGAAACATGTAAGGGGTGTGTTGCTTTTTCCCACAGAAAGTGAAAAAAAGGTTGAGGAACACCGACTTGAGGAGCCAAAAAATTGCATCCTTTAAAGATCGTGGCAGCCACTATTCATCGGACCATCGGTCTTGTCACCATATGCGGACGTTGTTGTTGTTGTTCTTGGGCGCTGCCTAAACTAAGCTAAATAATCCTATCTAACCAATGTGATCAACCTACCCTAACCCAAACTAACCTAATAGAACAACCCAAACTTTTTTAATCTGAACTAAAACTAATCTAAAACCCACTTCTGGCCTGACGAGTAGCCACTTCGCAAGATTTTAGTATTGAGTTTGATTTATAATACAACCTAAAAACTAAAAGTTCTCACAATCTTCAATGGATTTCTTTCTTGAAAATAGTGTACGTTTTGAAATACTGACGGCTTTAAAATCTGGGTGAACAAATGGTCGACTTATATAACTTGTATCATATGCAATATCAATGCAATGTCACATTCTATGCTCAGAATGATAAATGATGGAACATTTGACATGAAATGTAAAAGCGAGTTATCATGTATATTTTTACACATTATCAATTTCTTGAAAATTGCAACATTCAATTTTTAGTATTTTAGGGGCAAATAATTGATACGTACAACAATTCTAGTTTCACTAAGCGCAAAGTAGGCCGTAATTATGTAGCGAGAGGAATCATGCAGGTGGTTGTCCATGAACGCAGAATTTGCACTGTGTATATTTTAGTCGTCATATGGTAAAAATGACCAATCGGTGACATGTGCAGAGCGGCGCCGGCTGTTGAGGTCAGCTCAACTTTTTAGAAAAACACATCATATGTTGTGGCATTGACGGATGAATATTGTGTTGAATGAAAGTTGGCTTATATACATTTATTGAGCAATACATTTCTTGAGAAAATTCCAGTTGGTGATTAGTTCCTTAAAATAGTCACTGGTTCTGAGTAAATAATTGAAAACATGTACTGATTTGTTGTGCTAACTCGTATTAAAAAACATACGGAGATTTCTCAAATTTCATGAGATAAATACAGAAAGCCCAACATAAGTTTTCCCTCAAACTACAAAGTTCTATTCTATGTTCCCCACGTGTTAGTGATGTCTCAAGAGTAGGCCTACCCACAATATGGAAAATAGCATGTGTAAATCACGCAAACGATATGTAGTTATTTAACACGCTTAATGTGGCATTATTGTTCTTCTGACATTATTCACCTCCGCTCCTAGACCAAGTCTTCAACGTGTCATGATGCACGCATCAAACCTAAAAGATACTGCTGTACTTCCGTACGTAACTGCTGGGCGATGGACACATCAGACCGTAGGACTAATGAATAGGGCGGACAGTCAATTAAATACGTCATATATTGGCATGCTCAACTAATGCTTGTTTGTGAAAATATTCCAAGGAAAATCGCAAATTTTCCGACACCCCTCAGCACGGGGGGTTGTTTGCAATTTTTTTTCTGGAGAACCACACATTGGATCGAGACGAAATAAGAATTTTCTGCAATCTAATGAATGTATCTTCATGTCGATACCACACACGACCCTGTGGAAAATTTTCCAGGGAAAATCGTGAATTTTCCGACACCCCTATGCGCAAGGGGTTGTTCACGATTTTTTTTACGGAGAACCACACATTGGATTGAGACGAAATAAGAAATTTTCGCAATCTAGGCTAATTTGATTACAATAAATTTTCACCACTCCATATTTCAATTTTGGCAATGTTACTTTCTGAGTCTGGTCACTTGAGAACAAAAGTAAAAATGAAGATGAGATTGGTAGGTATATAATTAATAATTAATCTTGAACTATCTACAATATCATTTTGCTGTTAGGCTACGATGAAGTAATTATTAGGAAAAGGCTAAATTTAAGGGTAGAGAATGATACTCAATCTTCTTGTTTAACTGAAATGGAAACAAAAAGCCATATTAATATTACACATCAAAGTCACAAAGTGTTTTCTTATGCCTTTTTTGAAGAGTCAGGATAAACAAGTTTAAAGAAAACCAGAACCTGAACCCCTATTCTTTATTTCAGATTCTGGCTTCTAAATACAACTAACGGTATATGAGACAAACAGACATATTATTTACATAGGCTAAAATTGAAAAGTTATGAAAATTCATAATTCCATATGTCCGTTATCATTGCTAGTGAACAAGCTTGAGACATGAAAAGCAGGCCTATCACTGATAATCATATCAGAAAAATTATTGAGACTCTGAGCACGCCTATTTTTTTTCCTAACCTCCCCCACTAACCTAACCGACATATCACCCCCTCCAAGTTGTTTGAAGTCTACGTTAGAACAATAATAATGTAAAACTGCAACACCGGGCTCTAAATACAGACATTTAGGCCTATTTGAGGAGTAATTGCAAAACAAGCCTCAGCCTACATTTTCATCTGTTCACTTGGTGACAGTCCAGCAGCAATTATAATTTCGCCACCAAGTAGGCCTAGACCTAGAATGCCTAAACCTTATCCATGCAATTAAATTGTAAGTGTAGGATGGCTAATTTCGCACAGCCCTGAGCACAGGCCCTGAGGCTAAGCCTAGGAGTAAGTCCTACCTACATCAACCTAGTTCTTATTTTACCTTAGAGGTTAGGTTTGACAAATTATCTACTTGTTCAGTAAGAACGACGTCAACAGCCAGATCTGATTATCATATAACTTATATACGATGATTTGTATTTATCTAGGTTACAAATGCTTGACAACTGGGCTCAATGACAACTATTACCCAACGTTTGCTCGCAGCTCTCGTTTTGATAGAAAACCAAAGATCTTAGTGATAGAAAACTGAAAACCAAAGATCTTTCTGTATGTCGGTAAGGTAAACATTATTACTGTTGTTTTATTGAATGAGCAACGAGACCGAATTTGTTTTGTGAACCGACAACAGAGTTCCTTAGCAGCATAAAAGATACTACACTGCAGACTAGAAACGATTGTGAGGAAAGTTTTCATTTATCATTTAATAATAATAATTATTTTCATTATATATACATATAAATATATATATATATATATATATATATATATATATATATATATATATATATATATATATATATATATATATGTTTTTAAACTTTCTTTTCCATGATGCGTATAATGGTTTAAAGACACATTTTGGGTATTTTCATGGATATCTTTTTTATTCACTGACCGACGTTTCGCCCAGATTGGTCTGGGCATCATCAGGGTCAAATTACAATATTATTCTAATAGAATGAAATGAAACTTAATCACTAACTATTTTAAAAGAAAATATCTAAATCTGTTCATATTGAAGAGACAATATAAATTCACTGCCTACTCGCACACATTCTGTCTTGGCCTTCTATAATAAACTTGCTTCGGCCATCTAAATTATCAAGAAACTATAAAAAATCAAAGCTATTATAAAATCATTTCTAAAATCAAAGTCAAAGTGAAAAACAGAACAAATATTTACAAAAAAGTGTGAAGCAAGTTAATAAATGAAAAACCAACGACAGTTTATTCTCGACTTCTAAAGGTCTTCCTCCTGTCCGATATCGGATCATTTCTTTCTACCTCTTTCTTTCTTCTTCCGTCCCTCCATACAGGTTGTGATCTCGCTCTTTGGATTGAGTCTTGTGTAGGTTCTATAGATGTTATACGTTTCTCCTGTAGAACAGGCTTCCAGGCAGTAGGAAGACATCTGCTATCATCCCTTCTGTTAAGGTTATCTACTCGCTTTTCGATTTCGATTGATTCCCGGACTAAACGGGGAAAAATCTTTTCTTCTATCGCTAGAAGTTTCGTGCTGGCGAAGTCGATGATGTGTCCAGTCTCCATGTTATGTTGGGCCAGTGCCGAAGTCTTTATACCCCACCTGACATTCGTCTCATGCTCATACTTCCTGGCTGATATCCGTTTACCCGTTTGCCCCACATAGCTTTTCTTGCATTCACCGCACGGGATTTCATATATTCCATGCTGTTCAAGATGAATGCTAGCCTTAGGAGTTCGCAGCAAACTATCAATTTTACAATTAGTTTTAAAAACTGTTTTGATGTTGGACTTCATAAGTAGTTTGCTGATTCTATCTGTTATGCCTTTGACATAAGGCAGAAAAGCTATGGATCTCGGTTTTTCATTTTCGTCTTCGTCAGGCACCTGTACTTCGTCGTCCGCTTTATCCACCGTTTGAACTGTTTCTTTCACAGTATCACATTTATTGAACGATCTATTTATTATTTAACTTGCTTCACACTTTTTTGTAAATATTTGTTCTGTTTTTCACTTTGACTTTGATTTTAGAAATGATTTTATAATAGCTTTGATTTTTTATAGTTTCTTGATAATTTAGATGGCCGAAGCAAGTTTATTATAGAAGGCCAAGACAGAATGTGTGCGAGTAGGCAGTGAATTTATATTGTCTCTTCAATATGAAGAGATTTAGATATTTTCTTTGAGAATAGTTAGTGATTAGGTTTCATTTCATTCTATTAAAATAATATTGTAATTTGAACCTGATGATGCCCAGACCAATCTGGGCGAAACGTCGGTCAGTGAATAAAAAAGATATCCATGAAAATACCCAAAATGTGTCTTTAAACCATATATATATATATATATATATATATATATATATATATATATATATATATATATATATATATACATTTTTTTTCGGATAATATTATGTATTTTGTTTTGTATTTACTTTTTTCTTGTATGGATATTCGGGGACAGTGAAACATATGGATTCATTTCTTAGTTTCGCCAACATGAACATAATATTAACATTCAATATTGGCTTTCAATGGTATTGCCCGCACACAAGATTAAGTTCTTACGCAGGCTTCTTCTCTACTTATTCATTTTCTTTTGATCTTGCAATGCTAATTCACGATATTCTGTTCACTCTTATACTATTTGTGTTGTTTACTTGTTCTCTTGTTTTGTAAATGAAAGGACATTTTTCATAACATTTTCCATTCTTCCTTTCATTTAAAAAGCAAGAGAACAAGTAAACAACACCAATAGTATAAGAGTGAACAGAATATCGTGAATTAGCATTGCAAGATCAAAAGAAAATGAATAAGTAGAGAAGAAGCCCGCGTAAGAACTATGTATATATATATATATATATATATATATAGGATATATGTGTATATATATATATATATATATATATATATATATATATATATATATATATATATATATATATATATATATATATATATATATATATAAGTCTGTGTGATTGCTGAAGTAGGCTGTAAAATACGTACCAATAATACTGATACCACCTATTCTATTTCTTCCTAGTTCTAGAACTCTCTATCAATTAATTAATTCCAGCACGTTGATTGATACATAGGCCTTTATTTCTTCTATAATTTTTTCAATGAATGTGTTATTCTATACTAATTACTGATATCATTGTAGACAAAATTGTACTGACACAACTATCGCAATAAATATCGAGAAGCAAACTTACAATTTCATTAATTTTTTAGGTGAATTTCTTGTATGAATTTATGTGACTGATTGAATGAGAGCAATCAGTGATCCGTCATATGTAATACGTGATTCTGGTATCATGTGTTTTTGATAACTTCTGATTGGAATTAATATTTACAACTAATTAAAGTATAAAGAAAAAATTACAATCGTCAAATAACTTTTGTTTTTCAAACGTTAAACTTTGGTGATAATTACTTCGATACAGATTATAGTTAAATGATAATGATATGGATTGATCTTTTAATTAAGAAAATACTTAAAAATTCAAAAATTCAACTTTACCTTTTTACTTTCAATGGAGTTCCACAAAAGTTCCGCACAAATTTAGAAGTGCAATAAAGTATCATCAACATTGGGATTTTGGGCAAACTTCTTCAAATAATATCACGGAGCCACCCCTGTGGCTAAGTCAATTATCGCTAGCGGTAGTAACTGAAGTCGCCCTTGGGCGTGGGTTCGAGTCCCGCATAAGGCGTGAGTTTTTGTAAACGTCCTTTCATCTATCATCTCCTCATCGTTTCATTATCATCCGCTCATTCGTACCCCCGTATAACCTAGCTGTTGGTGGGGTCGTGAAGCAACATTAAAGAAAAATAATAATAATAATAATAATAATGTCACGGTATCATGTGCACCCATGACCATTTTCTAATAATTCCATTTGCATCAATAAGTCCACAACTCTTGGAGGATATATTTTACGCGTGCTAGTATCAGTAGAACTAGAATAATGAGGTTCACTTACACTATGGTATACTATTTAGCTCGGATTCACAGACGGTACCACTTAGAACCTTCCTAAAGCTAGTAGGCCTACTATAAGGCATAGGCCCTAAACATCTCGTAGAACCATTTTTGGTTCTTGTTCGAAGTCACTCAAGTTTCAAAAGCATTTTTTATAGACCCTAATGATCATAAGTCCAAATTCAGAAAAAATCGTGTAAGGATTATAGTGGATGTATAAAACTTCCATAAACTTCCGCTAGCGATAGTTGACTAAACCACGGGTGCGGCTAGCATTCGTCAATATAAACGATATTATATAATAGGCCTATACATTATCTAAATAATATTGAATTATAATATAATATACAACCCCTCTATTCCCATCTCCCAATACCTGCATAACTGTTTGGGAACCCCAAACCAAGCTAAACAAGATGGGGCCCGGGCGGCGATCGCCGGCTCGCCATTGGGGCCAGTCTGCCCCTCTATACATAGTTATTCATATTTGGTAACGACGCCGCCTCGACGTCTTGAAACAATTAAGAGGTCCCTCTTCAAAACGATCTCATTAATTCATCGACGTAGCCTTCAATTGGAAAACAATTATTGTGTATCGAGATATAGATCTAAGTGTTGAAAAAAAATGTACTTTTACTTCACAAACTTTGAAAGTTTTTGCTTTGAATCTAATGTTTTTGTGTTCTTGTGTTCTTATACAATCCATCAAGCTCTTCAAAACTAGAGGCTATGCATAACATTATATAATCAATCCGATTTGTTCATCTGATTCACATGAATTAATGAATATTTGAGTTTTACGGCGCGTTCAAAGGAAGCCTCCAAACATCGCGATGAGGATTTAGGACGCTCGTACTTTTTTAGGAGTACACTATACTCCCTTCGTCGCTCTCGATGACGATGATTATCATTAACGTAACGACCCCACAAAGTCTAGGTTATCTGGGGGACGAATGAGTGGATGATAGATGAATGATATTTAAAAAAAAAAGCATGGCTATGCGGGACTCGAACCCATGCCCGACTTGACTTCAGTTTCTAAAACAGTGTCTTGGCTGAATGAGGCAAGGGCAGGAGGAGTTGTGGGGAGGGAGCCCTCACATAGATATTCCCTTCTCTTCCTCCTTCCGCCCGACTACTTTGTGTTACGACTTACGATATCTGACAAAGAATCGTTTTCAGTCACCTGCCATGCAGAAATAAGGATTGCATATCACATGTAGAGCGTAAACCAATCGTTCAAGTCTTTTTTCTGCTATGGTGCATCATGTGGTACATCAATGGTACATCAAGGACCTAAGAAAAAAACATGTATCAGTTTTTAAAAGATTTCTATAAACCAATTTTTGTGAGAAGAATGTTTTTTACTTTGTAAAAAGTTTCACTATTCTGTAATGACCTGTAATGTTTTTTTCTTAGGATTATCACACTGACTCATGTTATTGTGAATAATCAATGGTCAATGAATTGAATTATTATCATTATTATTTTTATCATTATTGATATAGAAAATGCCTTTTATTTGTGTTTTGAGCTAATTTACAAGTGATTACACAGCTGTATTACTTTTATGCTATAGGCCTATGTACTATTGTAAATTTGTAATCAAACATGGGACGTTCTGTAATCATTATTACATTGTGTGTAATGATAACTAGTCTCGACTGCGCGTCAGAACGTTATAAACATCTTGACAAGGTCTCCTTTCCACTTGTCCTGAAGAATGTAAGCCGTCTGTATACTCACCTTACTCCTATCCCTCATGACCGACATGTACGTTAACGTAGCTCATTAGATTTTAATATGATATGAAGATGGTGTAATGAATTTCAAATGGTAAAACTATGGCGTTAAAATAAAAGACATGTATTTTTCATTTGATTGCAAGTAATATACAAAACAAGATTTATAAAAACTCGTATTTTGAAATGAAAATTAGAAGAGTGCTGCGTTAGCACCCGAACTTCTTCTGTGGCTGTCTCTGACGAATCATTATTTGTTTTTCTGCGAATAAAAGTCCTCATTTTGTTCTATAGTTATGGTGAATATTGCCCTACAACCTCTGTGCTTTTGCTATTGGCGGCTGGATCCTTTTCTCTGATTAGAAGGTTCAACATTTGAAGAAGGGAAATTAATTGTTCCAAACTTCCAAACTTCGAACATTTTATCGCTGAAACATTACATTTTCCAGACAAAGTTCTCGGCCCCCAGTGGCTATTCATAGGGCCGAAATATCAAGAGCGGAGTAGTTTTTTGGTCAGTTAACAGTTTTTAAATTGTGTACTTTATGTGTATTCACTAACCCTATTAATAAGCTAGGCAATTCTCTATGGCTAGGCTAACGGAACTTCGTAACACCGAGTCTCAGTACGAAAGTGGGTTAAAAAGTGGTGGAAATGTTAAATCTTTGAATTACAATGAACTGAATGTCTCACATTTCAATGATTCGAAAATGATAAATAACGTATTTTGTAGATATTGAGAAGCAATAGCTAGCTCTTCAGATTCAGTCAGGTTATGTTGATCAACCGAATAAATTTAGAATGTATACTGTATAGTCACAGGAAGTTTTGAGTGCATGTTGAAATATAATTGTGCGATTTACCTTGGATAAACTCTATGGTTATATCATCGGAAAGAGCAATCATCGCTAATGAGTAACCAAATACTTTTTCAAATTGTTCTTATATTTTATTTAGAAGAAATGTCCAGAAATTAACGTGTGGCAATAACTACTGCCAAATATTTATTGATTGTTGAATATAGTTATTATTCAAGGGCGCATAGGAGTCGATTTAGCGAAATGTCAGTTTTTTGAATATAACTTTTGAACGGCATGGCATGGGCCTACATCAAAATTGTAATACATGTGAAACACATATATTTATAACAAAAATATATTTATAAGTAAAAAGTATTCAACTTATATCAAATAATTTTCACAATTATATACAGCTGCATAAGCACATCTGTAAAAATGCTAGAATCCAAGGTAATTTTCTTTCACATCCTTTCGAAAATATCAAAAAAACTGTTTTTCTCCCGAATTGGAATATCGATATCTCATACCAGTCAAAAGTTATGAGAAAAAAAAATGATATTTCGCTAAATTGACTCCCACGCACTGTGCATGCAATTACTCAATAAACAAGAAATCAATAGATTTTTTTTCAGCATTAAAATATAATCTTTTGAGTAACTTATTTCTCCGCATGTTGGTATACAAGGGAAAATTGCAACATTTCCGAATTGATACTATACTTTTCTCATCCACAGAATATTTATAATTCTAAATCAAAATGCTATATCTTTAGTTTCGAATGGGTTCTTCAGACGTACCTAAATTGATACATCTTTTGCAAAAAAATCACAAATCTCTTCAGGCGTATTACAAAAAATTTATATTATGATTCAAGTAGTCAAAATGAGCTCAAGTTTTGAAGAATATACTGTGTACCAGTTGAATAATGTATCTAGCTTGGCGATCACGCAAAAAAAATGATAGATTGGAATGAACATAACTTTGGAATGAACATAACTTTTGTTTTTGATTAATGAAATAAATAATTGAACAAATCAGATCGATTCAAAGGGTGAGGGGGCGCGATTTTATTAATGCAATAGTTCAACAATAAATTGATCGAGTATTTCGGTACAATCAGATCACTAACGTTTCACCAAAGTTCAATATACTTCATCTTTGAATTAGATCCAAACCCACAAAACATTGCATAACTAAAACAACTACAAACAGATTTTCTGTTTCCCAATTGTCAGCCTCTGGTTAATGTATTGCCGGTTTGTGTGAGTAACTGTTTTTATAGGACATACAATGATTCTGGCATTTGTCTTCAAATGTCGTTCGTTTTCAATTTTCTTCTTCTTTTTGAGGCAGTGTCAATAAATCACAATACAATTATAGTTGTTATATTATTATTATCTTAACAGACAAATCACAGAGCGCGTTATGTAATATCAAACATGGCACACAATAACAATAATAATTACACAGTTCAATTAATATAGTAGATTTGGTTGATAACAGTAGTGCCACAGAGTCATCAATTGTTGTCATAAAGAGCCCCCCTCCTGCCCTCCGTATTGTTCTTCGCAATATCATACCATCACCACCTCTGACGGCGATGCATCCAGCCTCTATTTGGA